>OY992883.1:66677602-66706883 GCA_963921405.1 Cepaea hortensis | reverse complement strand
CTTTCATCAACAGTGCATAGAAAAAAAACATTGTCACATGAATTTTGTAAACATAAACAATGCATATTACTATGTTATGAGACACATCCACCACCCACCCACACATCCCCCATTCACTCCAACTTCCCCACCCAACCACACACACATACAATACATTCCCCCACCCATCCACCACATCCCTACACCTACACATCTCCCCACCCACACACACCTCTCACCCACCACACATCCCATCCACCCACACCTCAAGCACACATACATTCAATAACCCACACATCCCCCACCTACACACATCTCCCCACCCAATCACATATCCTCTACCCGTCCCATTTCCCACCAACAATCACTCACCCAATATCCTCCTCCACCCACACACCTCCAACCACCCATCCTCCACACAAGTACATTCCCCCACCCATCCACCACATCCCTACACCTAAACATCGCCCCACCCACACACACCTCTCATCCACCCACACATCAAGCACACATACATTCAATAACCCACACATCCCCCACCTACACACATCTCCCCACCCACTCACATATCCTCTACCCGTCCCTTTTCCCACCAACAATCACTCACCCAATATCCTCCTCCACCCACACACCTCCAACCACCCAACCAAACACACATTCCTCAGCCACACACATGTCTCCCCGTCAACTCACATATTCCGCACCTACCCACACACAAATTCCGCACTCACCCATCTCCCCCAGCCCACTCACAGATCCCGAGCCCGCACCTACAAACATCCCCCACCATCTCCTAACTTGCACACACTCACCCACCCACATATCCTCTACCCACCCACACAGCCTCTACCCACCCATCCCCCAACCAAACATCCCTCAACCACACACCCTTACTCATATACAATCACCCACCCACACATCCTCTACCCAACCACACATCATCCACCCAACCACACATCCTCCATCCACCCATTCCCCCAGCCACACATCCCTTAACCACACACCCCTACCCATATACACACACATCCCCACCCACGCACAATCTCCCCACCCATACAAACATCCCTCACACACATCCCCACCCACCAACACATTCCCCATTCACAAACACACACCTCCCATCCATGCACACACAACCCATACATTCATCCCCTCACACATCCCTAGACACACGTACTTATCCCTCAACCACTAACACCCACACATCCCTTACCCACTCATCAACACATACATCTCCTATCTACCCACCCACACTCACAAATCCCAACCACCCATCTAAGCACACATCCCCCACCCTCACACACATCCTTCACCCACCCACAAACCCAAACACACCTTCACCCACCCACACAAACATCATTTAACCACACCCAGCTCCCCTCCCACACAATACCACACCCACACACATCCCAAAGACACATCCCAAAGACACATCCCTCACCCACACATACATCTATCCACACATCTCCTACCCATCCACACATCCCCCAACTACAATCACCCTCACTACCCACACATACATCCTTCATTCAGCCACACACACCCCCACCCAGCCAGACATATCCCCCACCCACACACACATCTCCAAATCCATCACCCACACCCATCACGCACCCCTCCCCCAACCCACACACCCCCCACACACACATTCACCCACACATCTCTCACCCACACACACTACCCCACCCATCCACCCAAACATCCCACACCCATACACATCCCTCACCCACACACACATCCCCAAACCCACAACCACCCCCACCTGCACACATCTCCCACCCACCACATATCCCCACACCCATATCTCCCCACCCACACATATACCCCCACCCATCCCATAACCCACCATCAATCATCCACCAACATATCCTCCTCCACCCACTCACCCACAACCACCTACACAAACACACATCCCCACCCACAAACACATCTCCCCATACACCCATACATCTCGCACGCACCCACACACAATCCCCCACCCACCCACACACAATCCCCCACCCACCCACACAAACCCACCCCTCCCACCCACACATCCTGAGCCCACCCACACACATCACGAATCCACCCACACACACATCCCCCGATCCCCCAACCTACTATTATGATCAAACTCCCATACTTTACACACACATACAGTGACGATTGTCGTGAGCATTGTCGCAAAATTGTAAAGAAAATGGAGAATAATTGTACATATACATTTTGTAACTTAAAAATTAGTGATGCAATTCAACTCTCTCTCTCTCTCTCTCTCTCTCTCTCTCTCTCTCTCTCTCTCTCTCTCTCTCTCTCTCTCTCTCTCTCTCTCTCTCTCTAACGCTACAGTAATGTTATATTATACATGATAAAATCAAGTGTCATACATACAAAATGATAATGTGAAAGATGAAACTACACAAAAAATATGGAATGGCATGTTACAGGACATGCGAGCACTGAATCTCTCTCTCTCTCTCTCTCTCTCTCTCTCTCTCTCTCTCTCTCTCTCTCTCTCTCTCTCTCTCTCTCTCTCTCTCTCTCTCTCTCATACACAGGCACACACACATTCCCCACACACACACACATATCCCTCACATACACACCCAAACATACATCCTCACATCTAGACAAATACTTGATGCCTTGCCTCACATGATCACTGAAGCTAATAAGAACAAACTCCCACACTTTACACACAATTGAGACTGACGATTGTCGTGAGAATTCTCGCAATTGCAAGAAGTGGAGAAAAAATTGTACATATACATTATGTAGCGTAAAAATTAGTGATGCAATTCAACTCTTTTTTTTCTCCCTCTCTCTCTCTCTCTCTCTCTCTCTCTCTCTCTCTCTCTCTCTCTCTCTCTCTCTCTCTCTCTCTCTCTCTCTCTTGCGCTCTCTTTACATACACACACTCTCACACTCATTCACTCTCTCTCTCTTACTTACACTCACTAACTCTCTCACTTGCTTTACAGTAATTTACATGAATTCATTTTATGCATGTTAAAATCAAGTGCATCAAAATGATAGTATGAAAAAAATGAGAATACACAAAACATATGGATCAGCATGTTAGATGACATGTGTGCGCTCAACTCTCTCTCTCTCTCTCTCTCTCTCTCTCTCTCTCTCTCTCTCTCTCTCTCTTTCTCTCTCTCTCTCTCTTCTCTCTCTCTCTTCTCTCTCACACACATGTACATACACATGTACATACACACACCCACACACATCATACCCACGCAATACACACACCTGCACACATCCATATACTTACTCACACGTACTCACATAACACCCGAATATACACTCCCTCGCATACACTGCATGCATGCACACTTACACATACAAAGATATACAATACATACACGAGCACACACACACAGACTCATCCATACACACATACACACACGCACATGCATATAAACGCATATAAACACATGAACGCACACTTTAACACACGTACAGACATACACACAGAGTCACACACAGATACACACATGTACACACATATACACCCATACACACATCCAGACATGCTCACACATACATTACACTTTCTCATGCACTCTCTCATTCACCCACGCTCTCTCTTTTACCCACTCACTCGCTCTCACACTCACTCATTCGTGCACATACACGCATACCCACAAATTCTCTCTCACTCACTCACGCTCCCTTACTCACTCATTTACTCGATGACTCTAACTCACACTCACTCACTAACTTTCACACTCTATCACACAGACAGGCAGACACACAACACACCCACTCTCTCAGATTCACTCATTCTCTAACTAAATCTCTCACACATATGTCCACACACTCACTCACTTTTACACTCACTCAGGCACACGCGCATGCATACTCTCTCACTCTCTCTATCTTACTAATTCTTCCACTCACACTCTTTCTCACTCACTCTCTCACCCACTGTCTCGTTCACACACATACAGTGAAGAATGATAGTGGAAAAATTATACTAGTAGGTGACTTATGGAGGCATATAGTCGGTATGAAGTAAGTATTGAAAGAGTTTTCGGTTGAATGTGTAGGGACTCATTGGTGTTTTCAGTTCTGTTGGAAGGCTATTCCACAAGTGAGCACCAGAATATGCGAAACAAGTTTTGTATAAGTCCAATCTAGGCTTAGGAAGCTGTAATAAATTTAAGCGCTTACTGTTCATTGCATTAGATTGAATTAACGGTAGAAGATACTCTGGGGTATTTTCAGATATAATTTTATTCACTAATTTGGCTTTGTTAAAAAGGAAGCGCTTTTGAAGTGGTAGAAGTCTTAGATGGCTGTATAATTTATTACTTTCAACGTGCTTTATGCTAGAAACTAGACGTATAGCGCGGTTTTGAAGCGAACACAATCGTTTCATATTAGATTTAGGGCAGCCATCCCAGACTGTGGAACAATAATCGAGAGGTGATTGGATATAGGATGCATAGAATATTTTACGTGTGCTTTCATCCAAAAAGTGTTGAATTTTAGCAAGTTGGTAAACTTTTTGTGCTATTCTCTTGGTAAGGGCGTGAACATGAGGGCTCCAGTTTAAATGTCTGTCAATTAAAAGACCTAATGTTTTATGTTCATTTACATTAATTATAGGTAACGTGTCCACGTGGATCTCGAGCGGTGTCCCAGTTATGGCTAGGGTCTGTAGTTTTTGTCTGGTCGTTATTAGCATGGATTTGGTTTTGTCGATGTTAAGTAACATGCGATTTTCATTGCTCCATCTACTAAGGTTGTCAAGATCGTTTTGTAAAGAGCTCTCTAAGTCACAAAGGCTCTCTTGACTTGTGTAAATAGTGCACACGAAGTATTGAGGTATAAAGGAAGATCGTTAATATACACTGCAAAAAGCAGCGGACCTAGTATTGAGCCCTGAGGCACCCCAAAATTAAGTTGGGTGGGTCTTGATAGACAGTTATTGAAGTCTGTCTGTCTGTCTGATAAAAATGACGTAATTAGGTCCACCATATTGGTGCCAGTCTTCATGTGTTTTAATTTTCTAATTAAAATATCATGATCTACCATATCAAAGGCCTTTTTAAAGTCTACAAATACTGCTCCACAAATGTTGCCATTGTTGATACAAAGATGCCAGTTATCGGTCATTTTTGTAAGGGCACTTTGGCAAGAATATTTAGGTCGAAACCCAGATTGACTGTCAATTATTAGATCGTTGTTAATTAAATGATGTAGTGTTATTTTATGCATGTGTTTTTCTAATGGCTTTGATAGCGACGATAGTAAGGAAATAGGTCTATAATTACCCAAGACGCTAATATCAGTTGAACAATTTTTAAGTAGAGGATACACTTTAGCAACTTTAAAGGCAGATGGAAAGTAGTTTTTGGATAGGCACTGGTTATATATGAACGTTAAGGACTCACTAATAATAGGTGCAGCACACCGAAGAATTGTATTACTGATACCATCTAGGCCTTCTGAATTTGTTGCTTTGAGATTCGAGAGATATTTATATACTTCTGCAACAGACATCAAGGGAATCTCAGGGGGAATATTTCTAGAGCACTTCCCTTCACAGAATGATGACAGTGAACTTAAATTACATACTGAGTCTGGTATTGAGGACTTTAGATTCTCTATTTCTGATTGAAAGAAGTAACTGAAATCCTCACATGTTATAGAGTTTGGTATTGCTGACTCTGAAGAGTGTTTCTTGTTGGTTAGCGAGTTAATAGCCTTCCATATATTTGTATTATTTGATTTATCTACAATCAAATTTTTGAAATGATCTTTCTTTATCCTACGAATTTCATATTTAACTTTATTTCTTAGTCTGCGGTAATTGATAAAATCTTTATTTTTGTGTGCTGTATCTCGTTCTCTCATGATTTCGAGAACTTCGCTAGTGACCCACGGGGACTTATGTTGATTCTTGATTCGAACTTCTTTGACTGGCACATGTTTATCAAATACATTGTAGACTGTCTTTGTCCAGTAAGCTAGTGCATCATCCGGATCAGGAAGTTGGTAAACATGTTCAAGGGCTGCATTTTTTAAGTCGTCTAAAAATAAATTTTGGTTGACAGCTTTAAAGTTTCTAAATTTGATGCTTAAATGTTTATTTTTAGGAGTTTTGAACCCAATTTTCGACCATGTACAACATATTGGGTAATGGTCACTAACTGCACTAACAGGAACAGAACATTCGGTAATATTAACTGGACAAGTAACATATATATGATCAATTATAGTTGAGGAGGTGTCTGTAACTCTTGTGGGACGATTTATTAGTTGTTTGAAATTGTAAGATAGAATGATATCTTCCCATGTCTGGTTGGATTTAGTAATATCTATGTTAAAGTCACCTAATATCATGACTTCTCTACCTGCTGTAAACACCCTATCCATCATTGTAGTGAAACAGTCATACCAACTATACCCAGCACAGGGATTTCGATATAGGTATCCAATGAGAAACGGTTGCTGGCTGACTGGATTCACCTCTAACCAAACACATTCTATCTCTTCTATCTCGAGATCACTTCTACGGGAACAGTTGAGAGAATTTGAAATGTATACAGCAATACCTGTCTCTAATTTTTGATGTGCGTCTCTTCGAATTACTTTAAACCCCTTAAGAGAGATTTCAGAGTCGGTTATTTTGTCGTTGAGACGACTTTCTGTGATTCCAAACACATGGAACTGTTTGCACAGTATTGCTGAAAGCTCAGGTAATTTATTGAGCAAATGATAGATGTTGAGATGGCCTATATGTAGACCATCTTTGTTGAGCCACTGATCGTGATTGGCGAACATTACACAATGAAAAGATGATGTCGCTTGTGGTAGGACAATTTCAGAGGTTTTGAAACTTTATTTAGTGGTAGTTACGACTATTAGAGGGGATAGGAAAATGTCTGTGATGGAGTGACATCATTAAAGCTTGGTGCAGGGCTGCAGGATTGTATTGCATTAGCTGTTGAAGTTGACAATTCCACTGATAAGAGTGTGGATTACCGTCCAACGAGGGACCACTGCTATGAGAGCTACTGGAAGTGCCTACATTGGAAGCAGGCATCGGGGGCACCGCAACATTGTTTATCGGTGACCCCTTTGACATGCTAGGTGGAGACTGTTTTATGGGCAAGGGAGGAAACAATGCACCATAGTTAGCAACATTGGGATTGGAGCCTGGGTCGCTATTTACATCCTTGTATTCCCGGGGAATAGGCAAGGGTGGTGTGGGCAGAGGTTGAGTGTTTTCTGAACACTGAGAGATGGCTACAGCCGGAGGTGAAGATCGGTTTACTCCTGTAACTGAAACTGGTTCTAATTGTTGTGTACGTTCAGGATATTTTATGTTCTTCGCTAGTATGCTAGTTCCTAGTTTTGAACAATGTAGTTGATCCTTATGTAGTTTTTTCTTGGGAGCCCCGGACGGCGATGTGAAATACGGGGTATTATTAATGAAAGCATTGTTAGTTTCTTGACAAAATTTATGTAGAGTCAGATTGCCAGCATCGGCAGTGCGGCGCTGGAATCCATAACATGGCAGTATGATTGATGAAAAGAAAATAGATGCTTTAGGAAATTTCTTGCGCAACAACACCTCCAATGTAGCGAGTTGTGAGGTGCTTATGATGTGATTGTTCATAATATTGTTGACACCGATATGGACTGTTGTTCTTCTAATTCTATCATTCACCTTGAATTTCCGCAGTGTAGAGGTCAGTCTGTCAATGTCAGTTCCTGGTAGCGGGTAGATCGAGGTAGTTTCGCTGTCAGAAGATGACATGCGGTCACTATAGATTCCCTTGAGCAGAGAGTCTCCAATGACGACATGAGTTGCACTGTCATCCATTGTTATTTCACGCTGTTGACGCGCCCGTTTGATTTCTTGCCACTGATCGCTGTCATCTTTCATGCGTTCTTGTTTATTATAGTCGTTGCTTGTTTGGGCTGGTTGTTGATGCTCAGTAGTGGTAGTGGCTGAGCTCTTTAACTTCTCGTCTGCTGCTGGAGAGTCTACACTTGAGGCCTGGGACCTATTGCTGACACGCACATCAATGGGGTAGATGGATGGTGCACGTTCTACAGGTTTAGTAGTGTTGCAGCCTGTGGAAACTAACTGCATGTCATTTTGCGACGAACATCCACTGGTCATACACACCTCTGCAGCACTATGAATACTTCCTGTTTGTATGAGCTCATTAATTGATACATTCTGCTGGGAATGAGGGGGTGGGGAGAAGATATTTCGGCTGTGCTAGTTGGCAAGGCACTTGGTAACATTTGTTTTGTACACAAACACCGACAGGGTGAATCTGGACATGTGAGCCAACAAATTAGGCAGGGCTTGGAAGCAATGGCGGTGAGGTTTCTACAGCGACTGTTGCGAATACCTTGGACGCTAGAGTACCAATAGTGTCTGGAAGAGGCTTATACAAGTAGAACATTATATACACCATAAGAAAGAAAGAGTTTTTTGGTCACGTGATGAAAAGAGTGCGTATAGAAAGGAAAAGAACACTATTACGCGTCTTAAAGCGCGTTGGGTACATGGTGTTGGGCCCATATATTTATAGACCCGTGGGCGCTCGGTGCCTGGAGAAGGCTAATGAAAGTACAACATTATATACACATAAGAAGCAGAAAAACGGTATTCGTTTAGCATGTAATGAGAGAAAAGGGACATTCGAAAACACCGTGAAAAGATCAACAGTAGAATAGGCAGAGATAGAGCAAGAGAAACAATTCCTAGTGAGTGACCTAAGGCGGTGCATGGGAACATATCAATAGAATTGATACAGAACGCACCGGAGCAATATCTGTGCCGTTTACATCAATATCTACGCCATGATAATGACATAATTAATCTGCCATGATTACTACAGCACACTTTCATCGTCGTGTTAGTCTCCTGATATCCCCTGAATTTGCGTGGGTTTGAACGACTCCCAAGGACACTAAATTAGCACGCATTGTCAGGTGAAAGCCTGAAGCCATGATTCCCGCTTGCACCGTTCCGGAAGTTGTTAACGTCTTCCGAAATTGTCCACAGTAATTATTATCATTACAAGTAGGCCTGGTCTAATTGTTGTTAGTGTAAACTCGGCGCTCCTGTGTCTACACGTAACGAGAATTACACTGACATATACATGTATGTCTCTTTTTTTCTGGTGTTGTTTGCTCTACTCGTTTGGCTTTTGTTTTGCTCTCAACTCTCATATCATATCTGTAGATAATTCCCTACAGAAATCCACCCAGCTCCCTTACACCCACACCATCAGCATTACACACACACGCGCGCGCCCACGCACACGCGCGTGAAAGAAAAAGGGGAAAAAAAGTGTAGAAGGGCAGTCGAGTCCATCATAGTAATTAGATATATATAATACACGTATACCCACAGAAAGAATTTGTAAACAAGTTGAACTGCCTGGACCATCAATGGAAGAACGATACACAATTTTAGGTATGCTGACCATACCGTGTTACTAACAGAAAGCGAGCAAGAGTTACAAAACCTAGTGGAACAAGTAAACAGGCATAGTGCAAAATGTGGCTTAGATACTAACATCCAAAAAAAAGAAAAGAAAACTGTGATAATTAGCAATGGAATGGAAAGGTCAGTTAGTTACTGGAAGAGTTAGTTAATGGAAGATCGAAACACAATTTTAGGTATGCTGACCATACCGTGTTACTAACAGAAAGCGAGCAAGAGTTACAAAACCTAGTGGAACAAGTAAAAAAAGGTCATCAATGGACATCACAGTAAAGTAAATGAGGAGATACTAGAACAAGTAACAAGTTTCTCCTATCTTGGACGTGTAATAACAGATAATAGCAGAAGTAAAATAGAAATCAAAATCAATAGGAATGGCCAAAAATGCTTTCAACAGCATGAAATCGGTATTAACATCTAGAGAGATTAAAAATGAGCATTGTCATATGTTACGTATATTCAACCCTGCTGTAGGCGCGGAAGTCTGGACATTGAACAAGGAACTAGAAAGTTGAATAGATGCCATGGAGATGTAGATATACAGAAGAATATGTCACATTTCATGGAAACAAAAACAATCAAATACACAGGTTCTAGAAAAACTAGGAATGAAGTGAGAGTTGATGAAAGAAATAAAAAAGAGTTAAATTAAATATTTCGGCCAACGCTAAAAGACATTATACTCATATAACCATACTGGAGGCAAGGTTGAGGGTAAGCGAGGAAGAGATAGACAATGATACAAGTGGGAAGATAACATCAAGAGGTGGACGAAAGTCAGTCTGACAGAATGTGCAGTCAAGGAGAGACAGACATTGTTGGAGTTCCATTGCAGCCAACCTTCAATGTGGAGATGGCACGTGATTAATTGAATACATTTATATTGTATCTCAGCTACATTATTGGGTACAAAAAAGAGTGGGGGGAGGGGGGGGGAGAAAGAGGCAGCTATAGTCATTATAGATTGAAAACTGTTGCTTGTAAATGGGCATGTATGTATGATCTTTCTAAAAAAGAAGGAATAAGAGTATTTTGACCAGCTAGATATTCTGTCAGTGAAATTCAGAATCGTGTAATCTTATTTTCATCCAGATAATTACCAGTAACGCCTGATTAGCACAATCCCCTCATTAACAGCCACTTATGTTGGTCATATTCACAGTAGCGGAATTCTTTACTCTCTCTGTCTCTGTCTCTGTCTCTCTCTCTCTCTCTCTCTCTCTCTCTCTCTCTGTCTGTCTCTCTCTCTCTCTCTCTCTCTCTCTCTCTCTCTCTTCTCCCCACCACTAACACCAATACCATCACCACCACACACATCCCCAATAAGCAATATTCGACATAGCTCTCTCAAGTTCTGTACTTCACCTATCCTCACTTACCATAACTCCAGAAACAGTACCCCGGTATTACTACAGCAACTATACTTCGTTTTCTCTGTAATCATACCCAACACACCTCCATGTTTATACCGCATTGTAACTGCATAACCCTTTCTCATAGTAGTAGTAGGCCTCTTTCAGTCCTGAAGGACTATAGAGTTGTGCCGCTGGGGAGGTACCTGGCAGCACCGCTGGTGACTGTATAGTCCAATGCGAGAGTGACAATCCCTGTCACAGTTTCCGCATCTGTAAGACGAGGCAAGTCCCGCAGTAAGTGACTGCGCTTTGAGCCTGTGCCGCCTATCCTCAGTTTGTTGGATCATATTGCGCTCAAAGAACACCAGTCCGTTTCGTACATCTCTTCTCCAGGAGCATCTGTTGCAACTCTCTCCCACGTGTCTGGATCTATTCCAATGGTTTTCATATCTTGTTTACACACATCCCTATATCGCATTTGGGGTCTTCCGGTTGGCCTCTTTCCTGTGGCTAGTTCTCCGTAAAGGAGATCTTTGGGAATACGTTCATCCTCCATTCGAGATACGTTCATCCTCCATTCGAGATACGTGGCCCAGCCACCGGAGGCATCTCTGCTTGAGGAGGGTGTGCACTGTGGTAATATCTGCTCTTTCAAGCACCTGTTTGTTTGTTATGTGGTCTTTCCATGTTATGCCTAGGATACGTCTCAGACATCTCATGTGGAAGGAATTCAACTTCCTTTCCTGTCTTGAGTACAAGGTCCAGGATTCAGACCCATAGAGTAGTGTGCTAACAACACAAGCTTTATATACTTGAGCTTTTGTACGCTCTGTTAGTCTATTATTCTCCCAAACCCTTTTAGCTAGCCTGGAAAATGTTGTGGCTGCCTTTCCAATGCGTCTGTCGATTTCTGTCTCTAATGAAAGATTATCTGATATTGTCGACCCCAAATACACAAAATCGTGGACGACCTTCAATTTGTAATTAGAAATTTTGATTAACGGGGGCGCACCAGCGTCTTGTTCCATCACCTGTGTTTTATTTAGGCTAATGGTGAGCCCAAAGTCTTTGCAGGCGGCTGCAAAATGATCTATGAGCCTTTGGAGATCTTCTGCTGTATGAGTAGTCAGTGCTGCATCATCTGCAAAAAGTATTTCTCTTACGCATCTTGATCTTGTTTTGGTTTTTGTCTTGAGTCTTGATGGGTTAAAAAGTTTGCCATCAGATCTTGTGTGGAGGTATATGCCTTCAGTGGCAGTCCCAAATGCCTGCCTTAAGAGAACAGCGAAGAAGATACCAAAGAGTGTAGGAGCAAGCACGCAGCCCTGCTTTACTCCGCTGCTGATGCTGAATGACTGGGATGTTGAGCCGTCAAATAAAATGGTCCCCTGCATGTTTTCGTGGAATGATTTCACGAGACTAAGAAGGGTGGGTGGACATCCAACCTTTTCAATGACTTTAAAAAGGCCGCTTCTGCTCACGAGGTCAAATGCCTTTGTGAGGTCGATGAAGACAATATATAATGGCTTCCTCTGTTCTCTGCACTTCTCTTGGAGCTGCCGGAGTGAGAAAATCATATCGATGGTGGACCTGTTGGGTCTAAATCCGCACTGCGATTCGGGGTAGATTCTTTCAGCAAGAATGTGTAATCTTTTAAGGATTACTCTGGCAAAAATCTTGCCTGTAATGCTGAGTAGGGAAATGCCGCGATAGTTGTTGCAGTCGCTTCTATCGCCTTTGTTTTTATCAAGGGTAGCGATGTTTGCGTCTTTCATATCTTGTGGTATTGATTTTTCTCTCCAGCAGAGCTGAAATATTGCATACAGTTCTGGGATGATTGTTTCTTTGCTACATTTTAAAATTTCAGGTGGAATACTATCTTTTCCAGGTGCCTTGCCATATTTGAGAGAGTCTAGTGCTTCGCTGATTTCTGTGAGGCAAGGTTAGTTATCCAGGGCATGCATGGCAGACTGTTGATCGATGGCTTCCAGAGCTTCTTCGCTGACAGTGTTATCCACTGAGTATAGCTCTGAGTAGTGTTCTACCCAGCGATCCATTTGTTTCGCTCGATCTTTTATGATTACCCCCTCAGTTGATCGTAAAGGGGCCATCTTATTTTTTGATGGACCGACAGCTTGCTTGATGCCCTCGTACATTCCTCTTATATTTCCAGTGTCTGCACAAGTTTGAATTTGAGCAGAGAGTTGTAGCCAGTACCTGTTCGCACATCTTCTTGCCATCTGTTGTACTCTATTTCTGGCCATTCGCAATGCCTGCAGTGTTTTCTCTGAAGGTGATGTTTTATACATTGAGAATGCATGTCTCTTTATCTCCAGGACTGGGAGCATCTCTTCAGAGTGTGCTTCAAACCAGTCGGTTGACTTAGTTTGCTTCTTGCCAAATGTTGATAGTGCTGTATTGTAGATGGTGTCGCGAAAATGACTCCATCTCTCGGTGGAATTTCCGTTTGTAGGGCCAGGCAGAGTATCCGCTAGAGCCTGCATGAATTTGTTGACCTTCTCTTTATTTTGGGTGCCGCTGGTGTCAATGCGTGGTCTTCCTTCTATTCGGCTTCTGTAGATTCTCTTGGGCTTTATCTTCACCTTGCTGGAGACGAGTGAATGGTCGGTGTCGCAGTCAGCACTATGATAGCTGCGAGTCAGCCGTACATTGTGGAGGTTGCTGCGTTTAGTGAGCACCAGGTCGAGTTGGTGCCAGTTCTTTGATCTGGGGTGCCTCCATGACGCCTTGTGTTGAGGTTTCGTGTCAAAGATTATGTTGGCTGCAGAATTCCAAGAGACGTTGTCCGTTGTCATTGATCTTCCCAACGCCAAACTGTCCTAGACATGAAGGCCAAGATTTGTGGTCGGAGCCAACCCTGGCATTGAAATCCCCCAGGATAAAAAGATGTTGTTTCTCTGGTGTTTCACTGACTTCTTTGCTAAGGTCATCATAGAACTTGTCTTTAGATTCTGATGCTGCAGTTAGTGTTGGGGCGTAAACGCTTATAATACTAACTGGGCCTGCCTCTGTCTGGAGTTGGAGCTTCAGTATTCTTTCAGTGCCATCACTTGGTGGTATGATGGAATTAAGCAGCTTGTTTCTGATAGCAAAGCCAACTCCATGCTCCCTGGTCTCTCCGCACGGCTTGCCATGCCAGTAGAAAGTAAAATCCCTCTCCTTGATGCTTCCAGATTCTTGGAGTCTGGTCTCTTGCAGGGCGACAATGTCTATCCCCAGTCTTAGTAGTTCGTTGTTTATCACTGAAGTTTTGCAGGCATCCACAATCTCATTTAGATCGTCTGTGATGCCAGGGGTCATGGTTCTTACGTTCCATGTTCCCAGCCTTAGGGCCGGTTGTTTATTTTTTTTCTTGTTGCTAGGTGTATAGATTGTGGTCCATGTGTCAGGATTTTCACCTAAGCTCCACACACCCTCAGGAGCAGATGAACCGTGTCGAGACAACACCTTATTGACTGGGGGCTGCCCAGCTTAGGCGGGCGGTAGCTGTCTAGTGAGATACGATTATCTCTCCCACCGTCGGAAGTAGCCCCTGGCGCCTTGCTCTACGCCAATCGAGCATTAAGACTTATAACCGGCAAATGCTGCTTCCCGTGTTGTGTCACCGCTTTACACGGTGCTGAAGTGACCTCTTCAGGGCACAATACCAACCAAGGCTGACGAGCCTCCTCTGCCCGGGAATCAATAAGGAGGGAAGTCTACCATTCTTCCTTCCTGGCAGTGACCATACTGATCGGATGACCGTAGCCATTGTCTCTACTGAGAGATCCTCTGCCCACCGTCACCGACTTGAAACCATAACTAACAACTATCTGTCAGCTGCTCCCAAGTCCAATCCACCACCTGCTCGCATGGCTTCACGTTACCCTGTTGGGGGGGGCTAAACGGGTACTCCACCTTGTCCAAGGGTGTCCCGTAGGCTAGCGGAGGGAAGGAGGCACCTTACTTCTCCTTTGATAGGGTGTACCCCTACCCCGCTACCCTTTCTCATACCCTTTCAGTAACTGTTAACCCATTGCATATAATTTTGAATTCTCTTCCTAGCATGTCTCCCATATTTGATCAGAAGCAGTATGATCACGTTGATTTATATTTTCTTCAATCAACACAACTTAATGGATACATATGTATTTTATTTTTCACATAAAGAGACACAGTCATGCGCATGTGTGTTTGAATTAACACTTACAGATGAAATAATCAGCCGCACATGTATTTTAATTTCCTCCAACAGGAAAGCGAAAGATTCGAAGATACAACCGTAATGCTGCCTATGAACAGGAACTTCACAGGGAGGCAAACAGAAGAGCCGTTGTTCGTGCGAAACGCCAAGCCAGCAGCAAAGCCAGAGAAAGACTACAGCAACAGCAGCGAGATCTCTCACATGATGCTGATAATGATGACAATTTGCTGGATGAGACCTGGAAGCTTCCGGAAACTAAAGGAACCTCAGGATCTGGCAGGAAAAGCCATCAACATATATCTCCCAGGCACGTTGGCACAAAGGCTAGCTCTAGAAGTCACTCGGCTACCATTTCTAGTAAAATCCCAGCCTCTTCCTCTGGTTCACAGCAGCGTAAAGAGGATTATGAATCTGATGTGGAAAATGTGCCAGATGATCTTGCGGCAGAGATGGCTTCTGATGACAGTGGTGGCAAGAAAAAGAAATCACGTGCTGGAAAATGCCGTGGCCGACGGGAGGACAATGACCAAGACACCATGGATGGACAATATACTTCTGGCTTAGAGGTGAGTTTGAGAACTAATTGAAGATAGTGTTATTTTTACAAGTAAAGGAACTTTTCTGCTTGTATTAGCATTTTCATATCTCTGCTCTCTCTCAGTGCTTGTGTCCTCCCCATCTTCTCCATCTCCACTATAGGGGTTGATCTTATCCCTCCTGTGGTGACTCTAAATGCTTTTTTATGGTTTTTTTATGCTGAACACCATGCAGTTGAGCCGTATTCCAAATGTGGTCGTATGCTCTGTTGATAAACTTTGCTAAATATTTTCCTGCTGCACCTTTTGTGGTTCCACTTAGTTTTCTCAACATGGCTATTTTCCTTCTGGCTTTTGCTACTGCTTTGTTGATGTCCTTTCTCCATGTCAGCCTGTCATCAAATGTTACTCCAAGGTATGTTGGTTCTTTATCTTCTCTTAGGGGTATTCCATTTATCTGGATGATGCCTGCATTTTATTATGGAGAGTGTAAATAGGGTGGTGCTGCACTTGTCAATGTTTATGCTGAAACACCATCTATTTGCCCATGCAACAAATGTGTCTACAGTTCTTTGTAGCAATCTGATGGTCATGGATGCATGTTCATTTGTATTCCATATGACCAGGTTATCAGCATGCATTGCCACTTTAATTCCATATAGTAGTTTAGCAATAAGGTCATTGATGAAGATTAGAAAAAGTGTGGAGGACAGGACTCCACCCTGGGGAGCACCGTGACGCAGCAGTACTTTCTTGCTCTTGAATCCATCTATCTGTACTCGGGCTCATCTGTTGTGCAAGTATGCTCTCACCCATTTGTACATTCTTCCATTGACTTTATAGTTTGTCAGTTTCTTCACTAGACCTTCTTTCCAGACTTTGTCAAAGGCTGTCTTTAGATCTATCCACTCCGCGAGCACCAGTTTTTTTTCTCTTGGAAAGCATCCTCAATTTCTTGAGAGAGTTAGGTTGTCTGATCTTCCACAGAGTAACACTACCTGCTGTCGCATAAGAATGTTTTCACTTTCAGTGTACCACTGCAATCTGTGATTGATGATGCGCTCCATTGATTTGCAGAGACAGCTGGTGAGGCTAATTGATCTGTAGCTGGAGGCACTGAAACTGTCTTTCCCTGATTTTAGGAGAGGTATCACGATTGCTTCTCTCCAGGCTTGTGGAACATGCCTAAGGTCCAGATTTCGAAAATCTACTGCAGCTTTGTTTGGGCCATTGTTGTTGGGTTCTTGATCATTTCATTGGAGATACCCTCAGCTACTGGTGACTTTCTCATTTTCAGTTTTGATATTGCCAGCTCCAGCTCCCTAATTGTGATAGAGATGCCTCCAGCGCCTTATGTACTATTTCATTCTGTCCTGTATGTTACCACTTCTCTCGAATATCTTGTTGTTTCTTTGCACTAATTGTGATGTTGTTATCTTGTGCAAATGAGTCCGCAAAATGGTCAGTTGTTTGTTTTCCTGTTAAGATTTTTCCATCTTTATATAGTGTATTTCCCTGTGCCCTCATCGTTAAGTTGTTTTACTAGCTTCCACAACTTTCTTGTGTCTTTTTCAAAGTTCAGTGACTGTTTTCTCCTGCCAGCTTTTCAGCTTTGCCCTTTGAAAATTTTGCTTGTGTGTGCTGGTATTTATTGTGGTGCTCTTGGCTAGGTGTGGCCTCTGCTTTCTACACACTTCCACATCATTATGCAACTGTTCCAATTCACTACTCCAATACGGTTTGTGTTGTTTATGAGCTCCTCTTGGTACTGTTTCTCTCGTGCTGACTGTAGTATGCATTTCCCGAACTCTTCAACTACTTTATTTATGTATTTACTGTGTTCACATTTTTAGCCAGTATGCTGGTGCAATGTTTGTACATATTCCAATCCGCTTTCTTGTAATTTCATCTCAAGAGGGTGCTGCTTTCACTTACAAACTTATTTTCTACAGTTAGAAAGACTGGCAGATAGTCACTCCCACCAAGTTGTTTCCCAACAATTCATATGATATTCCACTCAAGGTCTGGTGAGTGAAAAGCCAGGTCAGGTGTAGTTGTAGTGTGCCATGATCTTGAGTAGAAGGTATGTGGGTCAGAGGGCTTGTTAATCAAGATATTTATTCTCATCCTGCCAGCCTTCCAGTCTCTCTCCTGTCTGGTCCATGTAATCATAGCCTCAACTCTGCAAGTGGCTGTTGAAATCACCACACACAATCATTTTTTCTTTTATTGGTAGTGTGTCCAGTGCCTGTGGGTGGTCACTAGGACAGTAGTAATCTGTATTGTCTGTTTTAAATATGAGTGTTTGAGTCTCTGCCCTTACTGTGTAAGCTTTAATTTGGGAAGCAGTGATGTTAATTTTTTTTTTTTTACAGGGGTCAGTATCCCACCCTTTCACCTGTCCTCTCTGTCAGATTGGTAGCACTGGTAGCCTCTGATTTTGAAGGCTATGCTTTCATTGTGATGAGTTTCATGCAAGCAACATACACTTATTTGTTCTTGATTAAGATGTTTTCTAGGTCTATTTTTTTGTTGCTGGCTCCTTCCACATTCCAGTGCATTATTTAAAAATCTTTGGTATGGCCAGACGCTCTATTCTCAGGTCTTCTGGCTCCACAGGACATCTGAGAAAACCTCCAATTGTTTTGGTTGGACCCTTTTGAGGTATAAGGTCCGGCAATGCACCTGCATGGGAGTCCAAAGCAGAGCAAGCACCATAACGTTTTTCAGTAATCGACATATTTCATGGCGTAATTGCGTGGCATCCTGATTTCTGTGGTGCGCCTCCCGGCTGGTTGCCTCCGTCTTCAGCACCTTTCCTTTACTAGAGCAGACTGTGGTCTTACTCGAGGTTAGATGTGCATGCATATACACATCTAGAGTATTTTGGTTATATTTTACCGCTGCCCCTTCTCCTGTTAGTTCAAACAGTTCCACCACGTGAAGGCTGGGAGTTGGACTTTTGCTGCCAGAGGTAATGAATGCACGAGCCATGGGGTATTTTGTAAGGTAGGGCACTCACCCAAACTCTGCACCCCTAGCTACATAACAGCAATTTGGAACTTAAGATTGCCAGCCTGCAAGCATGCCTGTATGTCACAAGGGGCCCTTAAAGAAAACTACTAGTGCTGGTGTAACATAGGATGGAAAGGTGACTAAAGAGGATATTTTGTAAAAATAGTGATATGGGGCTGATAGGTAAAAGAAAGTATAAGTCGTTTCTGTTTGGCTTGGTAGGGAGAGTCTCGGCACGACTGATAGACAGGAAGTCGCATCAACCTGTTGATACAAATGTTATCAGGAAGGCCATGACGACTTTCGAAATGCAAAATTTTGGATGACATTCAACATTTATGGGCTTTATGATGGCCATTGCCCTGACGTAATCATTGTGCCGGTCTCCCTGGCCAAGGAGTTCACAACTTTCTCTGTAATCCCATATATCCACGTGAGGAACACAGCTGCGCAAGATTTGGCAGTGGAACACATCACGTCGGTTACTTACGGGGTATGTGAGCCGGTCGCTCAGAAAGCAATGGTAAACTACTGGACGTAATCTTGCCAAGAACATAAACAACAGCTGGAGAATGCTGGTGTTGACTGCAGCATCCAGTAAGGGATATGCAACTTTAAAAAAAAAACATCATTGTGGGAAATGCAGCAGTTGCGAGAATGGAATTCATGAGAGAGAGTGAGAGAGAGAGAGATGTGTAGTTTGTCTTCATACTGTTAGTAGGAAGAATGCGCTGGACAGTTATTTTAGTGTCTGTTAAAGTAAACAACACATTTTGCATGCCTCCAGGCATATTGGGCATATGGTGCTGGCCCTATATTTGTATGGGCCATTTGGTACTCAAGACAGGTCAATATAAAGCCAACTGCCTTTACTTATTACTGAATCATGACTTGGTTATAACCTAATCCCAGAAATCTTATTTCTGTTTTTGTGATTTTGTTCTTTTCTCTTTTTCTGTCATTGTCCAGGTTCGGCATTTGTAGCACTGAGTTGGTAGGAAGATTGTGTTGTAGAGTGAGAGTGCTTTCTTAGTAACAATTGATATGTGTTTGTTCTTTAGTATTGATGCTATTTGTCCGATGAGCTGGTTTGCCTTATTGCATCTATTTTTGATCTCATCTTCTGATTTGCCATTTGATGGTACTGAACCATGACCTGGTTATAACCTAATCCCAGCCAGTAACTATGTTGTATGTTGAACCACGACCTGGTTATAACCTAATCCCAGCCAGTAACTATGTTGTATGTTGAACCACGACCTGGTTATAACCTAATCCCAGCCAGTAACTATGTTGTATGTTGAACCACGACCTGGTTATAACCTAATCCCAGCCAGTAACTATGTTGTATGTTGAACCACGACCTGGTTATAACCTAATCCCAGCCAGTAACTATGTTGTATGTTGAACCATGACCTGGTTATAACCTAATCCCAGTCAGTAACTATGTTGTATGTTGAACCATGACCTGGTTATAACCTAATCCCAGCCAGTAACTATGTTGTATGTTGAACCACGACCTGGTTATAACCTAATATGTCCCTCTTCATATATGAAGATTCAGTACCAGTCTTGTACATCCCACTGTTTCTAACTTGGGGAGGGGAAAGAGAGCTCTGCAACAACGTCTTCATATTGGACACTTTGGTCCAGGAAAGTCTCTACACCAGCCTCACTCCAGCAGATGCAAGCCCTTTTCAGGACCCAAACAACCTGAATTCCAGTGCATCAGACTTCAGAGTGAAAACTGAACTTCAAAAGATTTATATTTGTATGCATAACATGCTGACATGTTGACATACATTGGTGACATAACCTGTTGACATATTGTGACCAGTTGTGGTGCTCTCTTTGTGTAGGATGATCCTGATTATGAGGAAGACAGTCGCCGGAATGTTATGAGCTCAATTCCTATAGAAATTGTTCCAGTGCCAGCAGATGTCAAGAAACTGACCATCAACAAGAACTCGGGTGAGACACTACTGCACAGAGCTGCCAGGATTGGGCATGAGGTAAGTGCTGGCTCTTCCTCTGTATGAGGACCATGATGGCAGCAAGATATTTTCTATTTCAGATTTGTTTTTATTGGTTATGGTAGAACACTTAGATTTACAGGCTGAATCACTATGCAAGGATATTTACAATGTGAGTCACGTTGAAAGTAATTTCTACAGGATTTTGCACACAGAAATATAACATTTATGGCAAGAGTTAATGTGTAATAATTACTGGGAGAAATATAAAGTTATGTAACATTTACAGAAAAAGATTATACCTACCTCCCAACTCTCTTAAAACCCTTTCCCGACTATTACCCCCAAAATCCACGTTTTTACACATGTCTTGTCCCAAGCGCTTCTGAATAATAATTATGCGAATGAATGAATCTACGATTGTATCACGGCCTAGGAAACAGGAAGAGTTGTTTCCCTTGTTCTTCCTGTTTTGAAATCCATTCAACGGTTCAGAAATAATATCAATTTTTCGTGAATTCTCAATATTGTATCATCTATTCGCAAAAAAATGGAATCCAGCCACGATTTTCTTGAAGATTGTGCAGGTATGTCTGTCGATTATGACAGTGTTATTGTGGATATCACTGAACCGTTTGATTTGTTTAGAGATAGTGATGCAGAAAGTGACATTGATTACAGAGGCAGGCTGGAATTTTGACGAAGAGGACCCAGATTTCTGTAGTGTCAGTGAAACTGTAGACAAAGACATGTATGTTTGGAGTCCTGAGACAACCCCTGTAGTCGTTGAAGGTTTTTTTGCATGATCTTCGAGAGAGTTCAGAACCGTTTGACTACTTCAGTCTCATTGTAAATGAGGACTTTTATCAGTCTGCTATGGAACAAACTAATTTGTATGCCACTCAACGACAAGAAAAGGCAGGTAAAGTGGATGTTTACTGGTCACCTGTGAGCACTCAGGAAATAAAAATTTATATTCGTCTTGCTATACTCATGGGCTATGTTCAATTGCCTGAAACTGCCATGTATTGGAGCACAGATGAAGATCTCTATCATCCTGGAGTATCACAGTGCATGGGAAAAACTAGATATGCAAAAATCTCCCAATATTTTCATCTCAATGACACCAGTAAGCAGAAGCCCATAGGCCACAAAGATTACGATCCACTGTACAAGGTAAGACCGTTCCTTGATATGGTGAGGAAAAACATATCCTCGTGTTTTTCTGCTGGCAGAGATATCAGCATTGATGAAGCCATGATTGCCTACAATGGTAGACTAAAGTTCAATGGCTCGGAACGCTGAAGAAGAAGAAGATGACATCACGTAAGGCACCCGGTGGCAGATAAAATGTTCAGATACCCACAACAGTGGCCGCCTACAACAGATCAATGGGTGGAGTGGACAGGTTTGACCAGCTGTCCTCATATTACCCTGTTGGTAGGAAATCTGTGAAGTGGTGGAGATATATGTTTGCCTTTCTCCTGCAAACCTCTATTGTCAACAGCTGGATAATTTGTTCAAACTCCCATCGCCCACACACAAGGGTTGGTGATGTTGGCCATCTCGCTTTTAGGCGTAGCCTGGTTTCTACTCTTGAAGGGTAACATTTCGAGGAAACGGAAAGCTTCTTCTTGCCCCACAACTGTAGGTCTGGGTACCAGCAATCTTTTGGACCACAGACTAATTCGTATGGATGGCAAAAGGAAAACTTGCTACTGGTGTGCCAAGATGAACACCAAGTCTGGTAAGAAGAGCAGAGCCAGTGAGGTTGTTTTTGGATGCAGTCTCTGTCAGATATGGCTGTGCAAGGGGGAATGCTTCACAAAATACCATGAATCACTTGTATCAAAGCACGTGGATATATAGTGCAGGATATTTGCTGCTATCAGGGCACTTATATACATAGTGCGGGACACTTTCAACATCATTTCGTGAGTAAAAAATTTTTCTTCACATTTTTTCCCAGTTAAAATGTTTTTTTAAACCTTTCTTTTTGTTTTATTGTTTTTAATGTTGCTTTATGTTAAACTGTGTCCATTTTTCTAGTTTATTAGTCATCTAGGACATTTATATGTCAAACCAATTCGTGTATAATGACTTTACAAAATATCAAGTCATTAATTTTGCGGAGTTATTTCCCTTTTGTTAGTTATTAAAGGGTTAACAATATAATTTAAATGTATAAGGGATGTTCATTTGAAATTTGTTCATGTCGCACTGCGTGTAATTGCGTACGTTAAAAATGATCATGTCATAGTCATGTGATAAGTACTGACCAATGAATAAAAGAGCACGTGCTTATCATTCTGTTTCTGGCCATTGAGAAAATGGTTGATCCAAAATCCATCCAAAGAAGCTCAAAGGGCGGAGATTCAGTTTCTTTCATTTGAAGGATATTGACCAGTGGACATTCATCGAAGAATGCAGGCAGCATATGGTAACAGATGTGTGTCGAAGACAACAGTGACAGACTGGTCACGAATGTTTCAGACAGGACGTCAGTTCATGAAAGATCTTCGACGGCCGGGTCAAGCGCATATTGTTGCAACAGAAAAAATCATTGCCAAAATTGATGCAGCAGTACAGATGAACCGTTGTCGACGCATACGTTCGCTAGCAAAAGAATTTAATGTGTTAATTCTGACAATTCAAAAGGTCGCTCGTAAGAAACTGCAATATCGGAAGGTATGTTCACAGTGGGTACCACGGATGTTGACCGACCACCAATAAGAGGCAAGCATGGGATGGTGTTTGAACCACTTGCTGCATTACAGAGTGGAGGGTGATGTATTTCTCTTCCACATAGTGGCAGGCGATGAATCATGGTGTCACCACTTTGAGCCAAGCAGCGAAAGAGAGAACATGCAATGGAAGCATGCTGGATCACCAAAAGCCAAAAAATTCAAGTTGCAGCTTTCCACTGAGCGAATTTTTTTACCATGAAGGGCTATTGTTGGCCGACTTTAAAGAACCTGATGTCAACATCAACTCTACCCACTACTTGCAAACACTAGACAAGCTGCAAAAAGCCATCAAGAATAAACGACCCAGCATGCTTTCTCACAGTGTGATTTTGTTGCACAATAATGCTTGTCTGCATGTCGCAAAGATTGTGCAGGAAGCATTAGCAAGGAAGAAGTGGGAAATTCTGCAACATCCAGCCTATAGTCCTGATTTGTCACCATGTGATTTTCATTTATTTGGACCTCTAAACAAAGCTCTCAATGGACAACGATTTCAGACGTAATGAACACGGTAAACAATTGGTTCAGTGAGCAACCACAATCCTTTTTTGCGGACGGCATTCGCCACCTACCTAAGCAATGGGATGCTTGCCTGAATGCCTAAGGCGACTTTTTCTGACCAACCCATGGTTGCATAATTCATTCAGAATGCATGCGTTGTTTAATTCTATCACACCTGTTAATGTTTCTTTCAAGCTTTTGTAATAAAGCCATTGGAACGGGTTTCAAATGAACGTCCCTAATAATATTTATAGGCAGAGACATTTATAAATGTAACTTTTACATGAAGAGACTAAGAAATATAACATTTAATGGGATAGACACACAGCAATATAATATTTGTAGAGAGAGACATTATGAAATGTAATATATGTATTGATGGACTAAGAAATGCAGCATTTATAGGGATAGACATACAGAAAAATAATATTTGTAGAGAAAGACATTATGAAATGTAATATATGCACTGAGAAACATGATAAATGTCACATTCACAGGAGACACCAAGAAAATATGTACAGGAGAGAGACTAAGAAATATAACATTTGAAGAGAGACACAAAGAAATGTAATATTTATTGCTGAGAGGAACTGAGAAATAGGGGGTGAGACATTAAGCAATATAACAATTTAAAAAAGAGACACTGAAAATATAAATAAACAGGAAGAATTACTAAGAAATATATTATTAATAGAGAGATATAGTAAGAAATAAAACATTTATTTGAAAAGATGCTTAAAATGTAAAACTTACATTGAGAAATATAATGTTTTTGAGAGGATTCATTAAGAAATATAACATTTACAGTGAGAGATAGTAAGAAATTTAACATTTATAACAGCTTCACATACCTAGGAAGCAAAATTACATCTACAGGGGACTCAACATCAGAAATATTATCTAGAATCTCACTGGCATCTGGTGCCTTCATTAAACTGTCAAACATCTGGATGTCAAAGTCACTCAGCCAACATACGAAACTTAAAATCTTCAATTCTTGTGTGATTCCAGTGCTAACGTATGGATGTGAGAGTTGGAAATCAACGGTAGCTTTAGATAAAAAAATTAGACAATTTTGAGAACAAATGTCTTAGAAGAATTCTAAACATCCAGTGGACAGATTTCAAAACCAATGCGCAAATAAGACAAGAGACTAAGCAAGATATTGCATCCAATTTTATAAGAAAACGCCATTGGAACTACATCGGCCATGTACTCAGAATGGACAAGACAAGACTCCCCTACCAAGCCCTCATATGGTCACCAGTAGGGAAAAGAAAACGGGGAAGACCAAGAGAGACCCTGCGTAGAACCATCATCAGAGAAGGCTCATTCAACGGCCAAGTGAACATCCAAGATCTACAACAGGTAGCAGCGAACCGCCAGACATGGAGAGCCATGACTTCTGCCCTATGCGCCGACTTAGGCTCAAGAGGAGAGACTAACTAACTAATTAACTAACTAACTAATAAATGACATTCTTAATGTAATAATTATGAGAAAGGCTACTAAGAGAAATGTCATATTTATTGTGTGAGAGGCACATAAATGTAACATTTACAATAACACTATGGAAAGTAATATTTATGGGTTGAGACACAGGAAATCTGACATTTATAGTCAGAGCCACTAAGAAATCTAACATTTACAGTCAGAGCCACTAAGAAATGGGACATTTACAGGAAAGACACAAATAAATGTAACAAATGCAGGAAGATTCTAGTGGGAGATGTTATGAAAGGGCAAGTAAACAAATCTCTAGACCTCAGTGGAGTATAATTGTTAGTATATCTTTAGATAGCAAAAGAAGAAAAATTAACACACTGGTTGGTACTCATGGAAGACAAAAGGACTGTTGAAATAAGATGGCACACTAGACGATCAGCACATTGTAAGCTATAGGCAACTAAATGAAGGAACAAGTGTAGTCTGATGCACAGACATAGTATGCTGGTAGGTTGGAGTTCTAGTGCAGCTGTAGTATTCACGTTTCTCTTGTCTAGTATATCATCTTGTTTGTATTTCTCACCCAATGCATCTATGAATGCCATCCAGTACCTGTGAAGTAAAGTCTTGTTATTTCAGTGGCTGAAAGGATTCTTCAGCGACTAGTATTGTTGAATAGCGCAATGTCATCATGTATTCTTGGACAGCTTAAACACAATCTGTTGTACACCTTTTACGTCAAACACCAAGACACACCCAAGACCATAACATTAATAAGCTGTACAGTATTTATTGCTATTTAGAGACAATGGGACAAAAAGAAGATGTGAGAGGACGCGCTAGACATCTGAAATAAGGATGGCTATAAGAACATAATTTTTACCACGGTACCAGATGACATATACCTGCGAGACCTGGACGCTTAACTAAACAAGCTGAACAGCGCATAAATGCCTTTGAATATAAATGTTATAGACTGGTTCTAAGAATATCTTGGATACAGAAAAGAACAAATGTATCCATGCGACAAGAGCTGAATATTGAAGAAGGTTGGCTACTAAAGACGATAAAACAAAGAAAATTGAAATATTTTGGTCACTTGAATCGTCATGACAGTTTGGAGAGAACAATTATAGAGGGGTGTTTGCCCAGGAAGAGAGGAAGAGGAAGGCCAAAGAGAAGATGTGTACAGGATGTGGCAGATGATCTCCAGATGGGTGTATCAGACACGGGACACCATGCTTATGACTGAGAAGTTTTCCAGACGGTCGTTAATGGAAGTGAAATTCTGCAAGGGACATGCTGCTGAATGAATGACTCAGTGACATCTCACACTGACGTCCTGCTGATAAAATAAATGCAGTTTGATCAGCTAAAATAAATACAATTTGATCACCTAGACATCAGAGATAGATATAATCGCTCATATATCCCATCCAGCATCTTGGAAATTAGACTTCATTTGCAGCCAGGGGTTCAAATCTCGTGTGAAGAATTCAGTCAATTTGGCTGCTGAAACAACTATCCCAAAATTAAAGAAAGTAGGTCGTAAAAAATGGATGATTAAAGAAATGTTAAGACTAATGGAAACAAGAAGATACAACAAAAATAATCCTGATAAATATGAAGAGATTCACGGGAAGTCAGAACATTATGTAAAGAAGCATGGCTTGGGGGGGGGGGGGGGGGAATTTAATAGGAATTGAACAACAATATAACAGTAAAAATACCAAATAAATGCACAAAAGAATGCAAGATCTTACTAATAAAAGAACACCCACATCAACAGGCTGCCTGAAAACAAAAGATGGAAAAATAATAATAGAAACACCATGAGATTTTACATGCATTGTTAGATTATGTGAAAAACCTTTATGATGATACAAAAGAAGAACAATATGATATTCGGAGTAATAATGAAGGACCGTCAATTCTAAAGATAGAAGTTCAGAATGCTCTTAACCATATGAAATCTGGCAAGACCCCTGGTCCAGACATCTCAACAGAAATTATCATTGCCTTAGAAGAATATGGAATATACCAAGTCACCAGACTGCTGAACACAATATATGATACTGGAGATATACCTCCTGAATTATGTAATTCTATATTTATTGCAATCCAAGGAAGAAATCAGGAACCTTTGAATGTGATCACCATCGAACAATTAGTTTAATGAGCCATAAAGATTTTTCTGAGAATTATCATGCAAAGTGTTAGGAAGAAAATACAACCCGAAATGGGAGAAGAACAATGTGGTTTTGTAGAAGCCAAGGGTACAGTAAAGGCTGTGTATATGCTGAGAACCGTAATTGAACGTTCTATAGAAGTAAACACAGACATATTGTTTTATTGACTACACAAAGGATTTCGATAAAGTAAGACATGTCAACATGATGGAGATGCTTGCTGATCTACAAATTGATGGGAAAGACCTTAGACTCATAAAAACACATATTGGAAATAACAAGCTGCCATAAAGATTTATAATGAAGTAGGTAGGTCAATATCAGCCTATTAAGAGAGGTGTGAGACAGGGATGTGCAATGTCTCCAGATCTATTTTCCCTGTACTGTGAAAATATTTTCAGAAATGTTGACGATATGAAAGGAATCAACATTGGGGGACGATACATCAATAACATTAGATGTGCAGATGATACTGTCTTGATTGCAGACAATGAACAGTATCTACAACATTTAGTAGATGCGGTTGTTGCACACAGTGAACAACTTGAGTATCTCGGAACAGTCATAACATATGATGGGAGATGCCTTGAAGAGACTAGAAATAGAATCACCATGGCGAAGGCAGCCTCTTTTTTTATTTTAGATGGAAAGCATACTGACCAATAAAAAGATGTCACTTGCAACGAGAAAAGGAGTGTTGAGGTGCTACATAGAACGTGTGCTTTTGTATGGATGTGAGGCGTGAACAATGAGCAGACAAGCTGAAAAACATCTGATGACTATGGAAATGTGGTTTTTGAGGAAAATGCAAAGAATATCATGGACAGACAGAAAAACCAACGATCAAGTCCTACAAGAAACAAATGAAAACCGTAAACTGATTATAGAAATTAGACGTAGACAGTAAACATTTTTTGGAGAACTTGGTGACTACTGGCAAGATCGAGGGAAAGAGAACAAGGGGAGGGCTGAGAATTAAATACCTGGAGGTTAGGCCACGTGGCATGGTGGAGACAAGAACACTGATCTGATCCACGACTCGTGAGAGACAAGACATGACCGCCCACGCTTACCGGCATGGCACATGATGATGATGGTGATAGTTATTTTAGATTTCAAATATTTAGTTCCTTGAGATTTGCCAAATATAGCGCGATTGTTGAATGTCCACACTATGCGTATACAAATGACAGTGGCGATATAGCATGTTTCGTTCTGGCGCAAAGGCTCCTTTGTTCTAAAATGCTTGAGAACCGCAGCTGTGGAAAAATAGACTGCTAGCCTGACTGTTCTAAACCCTTCTCAGCCCTCCCCTGTTGTTATTATTGGGTCGAGCTGTCATTGAGCGCCAGGCGGCTCACAAAGTTCGCTCTAAAACGGTTGCTTACGTAAGCTTGTTCATAGATTTTGTCTTTTATGTGTGTTTTATTTTAGCTCACCCTTGTTCTCGTCTCGCATGTTTTCCACCCACGATGGGTGTGCCCCGGATCTCTCATTTGCCGAGAAATGAATTTTCTGTCGTGTTTATTTTATCTTGTTGCCAATAGTTTATGCCCATAGTGGCCAACTTTTCTCTCTTATATGTCCAATTTTTCTATCTCTTTACAATGATGCTTAGCTTGCGCCAAGTCTAATCTTTACTTTAACTCTTAGACTCCCAGACAGTTATTGTGTAGCCAGCTGTTCTAGTTATTATATATCTGTTAAGTTATTTTACTTAGTTTCTTCCCCGATGATGTTTTTTTTTTTTTTGTTACATGCGTCTGATCCGAACAGCAATTACTTTAAGGTAATAATTTCACAAAAATAGTCCCGAAAGTGTGTGTGTGTGTGTGTGTACGTGCGCTCTCTCTCTCTCTCTCTCTCT